>JBBDHG010000019.1:4175000-4197500 GCA_037951165.1 Lophius americanus
CTCAGATCCTGTGGTTATATTCTGTCAGTTGTTCCAACAGCCGGTGACGCTGCTGTTGGAGGAGCTGCAGACATTGACATTTGTAAAGTGATTGAAATACATATTTATTATTTTGTACTGTTTCTCGCGTTTCTAGTAGTTTTTAGTGGTTCTGCTAAAACTGTTAGTTCTTTAAGATCAGAGTTTGAAACATTATTATTTGCCTTTTTTAACTGTGTTTGTAAATGACAATATTTAACAATTTGAAATGTTCTATAAAATCTGTACTTATTGTAATATAGTACGTTATTTTTTACAATAATTCTAATGTCATTTTCTTTAAAGAATTGAATTAAATTGCATTACAGTTCTATCCAAATAAACTTGCCTTGCCTTATACTTATTTACTCAGAATCTTATTTTACTTAGTTAGTCATAGCAAATTAATTTTGTATTTCTTTTTATTTAGTATTGGCAGTATAACCACTGTGTAACAATTGCTTTGTTGTTGTTATTATTATTGTGATTAACATTATTCATTTTGTTGTATAAGAATTAGCTTGTCTTGTTTTCTTGTTTATATTGTCTTAATTAAAAATGCTCCAGCAGTCATTTAGTCTCTAAATTCAATTTTAACTTTGTTGATTGCTTGAAAATGACATAGAATAGAATGACAAGTATGTGTCTGATAATCGGACCTTCTGTGATTGAACGTAAGTATGTTTTAATCAAGTAGTGTCTTTTAAGATCGTAGAATTTAGGGCGATTTAGATGAAAAGTGGAATATTTATTTCCGTTAGTTAACTGAAAATAAGGTCCTTTTATTGATAAAGTCGGAGGTCAGCATCAGATCTGGACCTTGGAGCAATGGATCAATGTGACCTGGTCTCATGATTCAAGTTTTCCTTTACATGATGTACATGGGCTGGGTCTTAGACGGTACCAGGGGAGGCATTGTGACGCGTTGGGCAAAGTTCTCCTGGGAAAAATTGCCATTCATACTATGTCATGGTGCAACTATCTCAACATCGTTGCAGACCAGTTCCCCCCTTTCATTTTAAACAGTGTCACCTAATGGCAGTTGCATCTTTAAGCAGGATAATGTTCCCTGCAACGCTCCAAAAAAGGGTTCTGGGATGATTTTAGGGACACAACAACCAATTTAAAGTGTTGACTTGGCCTCCAAGTTATCAGGATCTCAATCCAATCCAGCACCTCTGTGACCTGCTGGTTAAACATAATCTGAGTAAAGTCTACAAGACTTAAAGAATGTGTCGGTGCCAGAAAGTACAGCACGCGCTAAAAGTTCTGGAGTGGAGTTAACGGGGCAAAGCTGTTTTCTTGGCTAAAGTTGGACCTTCAGAATATTAGGCAGGTGGTTGTAATGTTATGGCTGATTCGTTTATGTTATTAAACTATGCAAAACTAAAGATTGAGCTCTGCTTTCATTGGCTTGAACATTCAGGTCATAAAAAACCATAAGAAATTAATAAATATAGAGCAAAATATAATAATTGATATTATCAAACGATAAAATGCAAGTTATGCTGAAAAGTATATTATATAATTTTACTTTTTTCCTTAATGAATTATATATCCAGAGCATCACCAATACGCTAATCGTTACACAACAGACACCAGCTACTTTTCTCCAGAGTGTATCTGAGCTGCTGCTGTGTGAACCAGTACGAACCAGTCACAGCTGCTAAATTGTGCATTGACGGTTATAAATAATAATAAATGTGTTTATGAGGCTCCGCCACAGGAAGCTGACGTCTCATTTTTAATCCAGCTCTAGAAACTGTGATTGGTGATGGGGAAAGATTTGTCCTGCAATTCAGAGGTTCAGAATATGTGTGAGCAAGAATACAGACTGACAGCAGTTATGAATAATATCCAGCTCTAAAAGGAAAATTAAAGGACCCTACTTTTAGATAATCGCTGTTTTAAAACGGCAGATTTCGCAATGAGGGCTCAAAGAATTAAAAGAGAACAAAAGATGTAACTAGGCTTACGCTGTCGTCCCCGAAAAACAACGGGTATATCCATGAAAAGACCCCAATCCACTGTGTTGTACGAGCAATCTCCCTGAATGAACTCCTAAAATGAAAGTTGTATCCAAAAAAGGGTTTTTCTTAAAAAAGAAAAAAGAAACTCCCCCTAGTGGATAAACTATGAACTGATAAAAAGAAGATTGATCTCCTAGAATTGATTCTTATCCACTATGATTAATTGAAATATATAACTGACACTTCCCAAAAACAATCCAGTTCTTCCTCTCACTGAGGCCCCGGGGGCTATAAAATAATCAAATGATTGACGACGTACTTTTTAAGTTATCGTGTTAACACGATCAGTTTACAGCGGACGCATTGACGGTAATGAGTACTCCATAATATCCCCAATATTTGTTGTTTTCAATAACTCTAAAAATCTGACATTACTCTCACACAAACATCGTGGGGAAACTTTTATTCATGTAAGTCTTGGACCAAAATTTGAGATTAGTTTGTGTTTGAACAGTGTGTGAAGAGACGATAGAGGGATATTTAAAGGGTTCAAATCCTGAAAATAAACTCGTGTTTGATATTTATGATCAGGACTGATTGGCAAAGAAAATTCAACTCAAATTTAAGGGAAAATAATTTTGATGTGAAATATTTAATGTAATATTAAGAAGCGAACGTGTATGTCCTCAGGGTTAATGGGCATTTATGAAGAACTGCAATTGTTGGAACCAATTTAAAACTAATTTAAACGTGAAAGTTATTAAAAAAAAAAGAGAAAATTTCAAAAAAAAATTCTTTATTCTTATATTATTTACATTATTAGTGTTATACATTATGTATGTGTATTTATTCAAATTATTATAATTTATATTATTATAATATCAATTATTTATTTTATCAATATTGTTTTGATTTATTTCATTCATTGCTTCATGAATATGTATATTTTCTTTATATTTATTCTTCTAAATACAATATTTCCTATATTTCTTTAATGATTCTTTTTTTTAAATTAATTTCATTCAAGAGTTAATTTAGAATTGGCTTTCAGACAGTTATTTTTCCATCATGAATCACGTCCATATGACCTCCCTAAACTCGGAGCGTCCCATGTCTGCATCTTCCTCTCTGTTTGTCTCCATCAGATTAATCCGGCCTCAGCAGACGAGAACAAAGGTTCTTTGATGGACCTGGTCGGTTTCTGGTTCTACTGCTTCTTCTGATGTTGGCAAATCAGCACTCATTAAAGAAAAACAACCTGTAACCTGTCCTGCTTCTCACTTCACCCTGCTTCCGACCAAACACCCCCGCCCTCCATCGAGCATCACCCTTTTATCTTCATCCCTTCACCCTGCTCTAAAAGGTGAGCCTGTTTAATGTCACAAACGTGGAGTAAGTGCTTTTATATCCTCTTATATCTCCTCTTCTTCATCCCTTCCCTGCCTTCTTGCCTGCCATCTTGCCCGGCCTCCTGTCTGCGGCTGCGTGGAGCGGATTGAGGCCCCGCCGCAACTCTTGTATAAGGTTATTTACATTTTTCTGCTGTAATTAGGCTGATAGGGGAACCGCTGCGATCCCACAGTCGATTAAGAAGAACTGGAGGGAGGAGGGCTAAAAACAAGGAGGGTGCAGGCAGGCTGTAGGTAGGACATAGGTCACACAAAGTGCACACTTCTTGACTGTGATGTCAAAACACACCGTAGGGCTTCTTCAAGGACAGAAAAAAAGGTTAATGGCGTCTGTATCACAGAAAAGAAGGTTTTACCAGAGGTCAACCACTTCTCATGGAAAACAATGTTCTGGAATACCAGATTTTAAAAGGGAATCCATTTAGAATGTCAACAAGATTCAGTGGCAGTATAAATTATAAAGAAAACCAAAAAGTGTTTCTGTGTTTTGACTATTTGCAAAATAATGTTGGATTTTATTTTGGACAGATATTAATCTTTTTTTTTTTTATTTACTTCTTTACTGTATCTGTATTTTCTTGTTTTTGAATTGCATGATTTTATATAGAAAATACTAAACATTCACAAAAGCAAATGTTATTTTTAAAAAGTATTTGTTGTGAATTGGCACTATATAAGTAGAATTTATTTTTCATTCATTACTTAAATGGACTACAACGACTTAAAACATTAAATAGAAAATTTATGTAGACTAAAAAAATGGCAAATTACACAAATGGTGTATTTGTATTGTATATAAATAGTGAGAAGAATAGGAGGTATTTGACTACCTTGTCTACTATCTTCAAGTTCACCCACAAACCACCAAATTTGGATAAAATATTTGATAAATTACGGGCTGAAAACTACTGGAGATAAAGCTCCGCCTATGTTGGAAATATACAACCCGTCTTTAACAAAATCAGTCCAGTTCTTCCTTGCACTAAGATCTGTGTGGGTAAAAAAAGCCTGAATCCATGAATCCACTAAACACTTCTCGGTAAGACAAAGGATCTGCGGAGGCTGAGGCTGAGATGGTGCTGATGACGCTTAAAAAAACACCCCAAATGTTTTAAGGGTATAATCATTTGCAAAGAGCAACTCGACCGCAACCACATCAAAGCCAAACTGAAATCTTGTCACGCAGCTTATTAGTTTCGAGGGCTAATATGACCTCACACACGGAAGGTAGAAGATTTATTATGTGACATCACCACCTGTAATTTGTATTCATTATACAATATGTGCACATCCACCAGTGTTCATTTGACACGTACCACCTAAAGAACATGTTGCAGACCAACTACACAACCTTTATGGAAACGGTATTTCTAAATGTCAGTGGCCTCTTCATTAATTTTCCGATTAGGGGTTGTGTGAAAGCTGAAACCTTTCCCAGTCAACATGGGCGAGAAGCGGAGTACATCCTCGACAAGTTACCGAGATCCATATACCTCAGATGTTATTCTAATCAAGCATCAGTGGGATGTGCAGCACGAGCCACTTCCCAGCTGACGGGACATTAAGGATCTGCTGATAACGTCAGATACGAGATCGCACCTTCAGAGGTCGTTTACGGAGGTCATGCCTCAGGGGGTCAGAATGGTTTTGGTGGCAAAAAGAGGGATGTACACAATTAATAGGATCTTGGACGTAATGTTATGGCTCGTCTGTGTATTTAAAGCCAGCGTTTGCGCAGGCTGTGATGCATTCTGGCTGAGGAGAAGACGACACGTCAAAGGGCGCCGCCGAAGAACGGCGGTGGAGAGAGAAGGAAGGATTGAAGTCAGAGGGTTAAGCAGTAAACAGATAGAGGCTAAAGGGCAGCAAATGTAAGGAAATGAAAGATCCAGAACTCATAACATTTACTCTTGTCCTTAACTTTCTTTTAAACGAATACAGTACACCTCTGAGAATCAAATCAAAGATTCAAAGGATCAAAGATTGGCTGGATTTGCATGGAGCTGTTTGTTGTAGGTTTTGGCATATCCTAGAGATGATTCCAGTTTGGAGACATTACATCATGACCGCTAGACATGATGTCATAATAATGTTTCTTAACCATTGCAAGATAGGGAATGTTTGAAGTCCATTCTTTTTAAATAACTTATAAATTGACCAACAGATTGGCAAGAACTTTTACGATGAGTGTTTGGGAAATCTTGGACTGAGAAATACACACAAAGTAAATTACACAACGCATTTATAATATAAGGCAGGTTTTTTTTTTTTTTTTTAAAGGAGTCAACAGACTGATCTGATTTGATCTGGTGGAAGCCTGAATGTTGTGTATTAATAGTCAGGGCTGACAGGTCAATAAGTACCCAGCTTCAAGAGGACAAAAGCTTTAAAATAAGAGGTTTCTGTCCAAGAGACAATCAATTGCACCCCTAGAGGTACAAAGAAGTACTTTATTTTTCTGAGGGTGTGCAGCGGAAGAACGGCACCAATCTGTGCGTTAGGTTTCCATCCCTCCATCAATTTTTTTCTGCTTATCTGGGATCGGGTCGCAATGGCAAAGAAGGGGCATTGCAGACGTCCCTCAGCATCACTGTCCAGCTCATCCTGGGAGATCCCGAGGGGTTCCCACGCCAGATGAGATCCCGGGTTCTCCTTTCAATTCCACAAGACTGAAAAACCTCCACAGGGAGGCGTCCAAATCAGATCCCATAATCATCTCAGCTTGCTCCATTGGCGGCGAAGGCGCAGGTACTTGTTCCCCTGCTTCTTCGCACTGGCTTCCTGTTTGTTGTAGGATTGATATTAAGACTTTCCTGAAACTGTGAAAATGTGGTTTGTGCTTTACGGCAGAGTTGTTCAACCCTTAAAAGCCAGTGACCTTTGATCCTTGGGTGGGGTTCCCCTCACCGTGTGAACGTGGAGGCTCATATCTAAGGGCAGTCCCAGTCGGTGCCGTCTTCAGAATCACTTCTTAATACACACTTTGCTTTTGACCTTTATTCTTTTATCATCTCACTCTATTGTTTAACGGCACTTGTCGGACTTGTCGACTCGTCGGACATAATCTTTTATTGTTTTATTGCTATGCGTTTGCTTTATTGCTTTCATTTTATCTGTTTTATTTCTCTTTTATACTCTTTCATTTCTGTTTTCACGTTTCTTGTACTGTCTTTGGTTTTTACCCCAAAATGTTGTTAATGCTAAACATTTTTTTTTCTTTTTTTTCCTCTCACATTACATTTCTTGTCTTTATTTGTCTTTCAAATTGCTTTTAAACTTTTTTTTAAAGGTGCTATATACATAAAAGTTATTATTGTTATGTTATTATTGTAATGGTAGGTCCTGCAAAAATCAAGTTGAGTTGACAGTTCAGTCAAATAAATGTAATTTAAACAAACAACCTATTGGGTTCCACAACCTTTATCCCACTTTTGTGAGTGAGAAGACCGACGTGAACGATTCTTCGAAAAAATACTTCATGTTAAACATCTTATATGTTCAGGCTTGTGCAGCACAGCTTGTACCTGATAAAAAGTTTACCACCTGTGCAGCCCTCTCAGCGGCGTCAGGCTCAAGTTGCAGTGAAAGGACTAACCTTCAACAAAACATGTGACCTGTTCCCTCAATGTGTTGTCATAGTGGAAAAAGTCCACACCCGAGAGTCACTCAAACACACACATAGTGTACCAACACACACATACACACACACACGCTACACGCTGCATGTACTGATCCTCTATATGGGAAGGAACTCTTATGCAATACACAATAGACACAACATACTCTGGAGGAAGTGTTGGCAGGAGCTGCCTCCCACCCACGGGTGACCTTTGTGTGTCTTCTCTGTCATCGTCCACTTACTGTATGGATGGGGAAATTAGCGGAGAAGTGAGATGAGGAGAGGAGAGTGGAGGGTAAAGGAGAGAGCAGGAAGAATGGAGGAGCTCGTTCTCTGAGCTGATGGTTGAACCTTTGCTCATTATGGCGAACACACAAACACACACTCACCCACGCATTTTCTCACTTTTCAATCAGGCTAGCCTAAGTTGGAAATGTTTGGTTACTGCTTTATTAATTACGTCCTCCAAAACAACCTTAGTGTGAGGATGAACTGGATTGATGTTGGGAATGGACGGCTGTATATTTCCGGCACTATGTTGAGTTTCATCTCCACAAATTTGCGGACAATTATTTTTCTCAACTGTTGGCCCGATTTAATCTAAATTTGATGCATATGATCCCTTCGAGATCTACAGTTCTATATATTGTATCTTACTCTCCTAGTTCATATGTTACTAACTAGGGGGAGCTTCTTTTAAACTAAAAACACAGTTTTTTGGACATTACGTCCTATTTGGTGCACATAAATCAACTCAGGGTCATCAATATTATAAACTGTATATGATGTTTTTCTCTCTAGGGGGAACTTTCTTTTATGACCACTGTTTATTCAGACATACCTTCATATTTCATTTGAGGAGTTCAATCGGGTGAATTGCATGTACAATGAAGCGGATTGAGGGCTTTCTGGGGACACGTGACTCTTTACGGCTCATTAATAAATTCTAATAACTAAGTAGGTGTGGAGTGTAGCAGAGAAAGCTATCGCTTGCCAAATAGTGAACCCACCTTGATCGTTGTCAGCTTGTTCACAAATGTTTTTGATGACTTACAAAGCAGAACATAACCCAGCCACGAAGGGGCTCAAAAATCAGTGTAATTCTAGTGCCAGTCCCAATCCCAATTAAAACATAGTCGGGATTGGGTTTATGCTGCAAGGGCATCCGACGTAAAATCTAAGCCAAATCAATATGGGAGAAATGAAACAGATGGCCAAACTGGATCTTTAGGGGATCTGGTTAACAAATACTGTCACTGGTACTGTTAGCCAGCACAGTACCAGCAGTAACCACGATTTGAAAAAGAGGATCCACTGTGGCGACCCACGAAAGGCAACAGCAGATAGAAGAAAATAAAGTGGTTACAACCTAGTTAATAACATAGTTATAAACCATTTGGGGCTTAGTCTTATTGTTCAGATGTTCCTAGCTGCAAAAAACCTAGGAGATGGTTATGACCATAATGTTATTCTCTTTTTTTTTTCAAACCATTGGAGGCTGGTAGTGTTTATGCTGTAAATATGCTGATAGCCTCAGTGTGAGCAGTTCAACATCAAAGGGAATTTTCCATTTTATTATATTTTATTTGAAGGACTGTCAGTTATTCTGCAAGAGAAAAAAAAAGATGGAGATGAGGTTATAACCCAAATCTATATTCACAATATATATATTATAGTCTCTTTCTTACCTGCTTTTCCAGTTGAGACCCAATTTTTAGATAACTTTGTTTAAAGCATGCATGACAACCACGACAGTGTGTCCATATAAAGCCCCTCCCCTCTTTTTTAAAATCTGTTAAATGAATGTTGAATAATTTGTTGACTCAACAGAATAACTGAATTTGACCGAAACTCATAATGTTTTCTTTATCTGCTGCTATGCCTCACAAAATCAATGTACAAATATCTCTTAATATGTGCTTTCATTTTTTATATGAGTAATTTGAAGCACTTTGACCACATTTGTTTGTTATATTATGTGTTCCAAACAAACGAACTGACTTGACTTCATCAACATCGTTTATTACTAGGAGCTGTCCCTTTAATTGTCATGTGACATACCAGATCTTTCACGAGGCTCACTCTCCAGGTTTTCAAATTAAAACGAAAGTTAAAATAATTTTTTTGAAATCTTGTAACATCTTAATATCTCATAAAACACAGGACAAACACTTCATTTGCTCTCTATGGGTTTTTCTCCTGCAGTTTCAGAGGGGGTCTGCTGCTGCCCCCTAGAGGTGAAAATTAGGTCTGCATGAGTGTTTGTGAGAATGATTTCCTACTTTGGTCTGGAAGCAGCAGAAGAGCTGGGTCAGGTAGGGGTGTTTCCTGGCCAGGGCGAGGATCCGTTTCTCAGTCAGGGTGCAGTCCACATCGTCGTCTTGGAGGATCACGTCCTTCTTCAGCACTTTGACGGCGTAGACCTCGTCACTGCCTTTCAGCTCGGCCAGCATCACCTACTCACAAGAGAGGACATATTCCACACAGCTGTTATTCCTCTCCCTCTCTTCCATCTCCCCCACACATGTGTTCCTCTTTTCTGATCCATCCCTCTACATTCTTCTCCTCACAATAAGTAGCACAGAGTTGAAGAACGTCAGAACTCCGTAGACTCACCTTCCCGAAACTTCCTTTCCCCAGAACTTTGATGAACATAAAGTCCCGCAGTTCCATCCTCTTGATTTCAGGAGCGACGTGACCTTTGATTTCTCCATTCTTCTGGCTTCCTCCGCCCTCCACTCTGACACTCTCTCCGACGCCTCCTCCTTTTCCTTCACCTCCGCCTCCACCTCCACCTCCTTCAGTGTCCGCTGTAAAAGATGCGGCGGAGGAGAGCGAGTGTATTTTGCGCTCCTCCGCGTGATGGTCGAACGACAGAACCTTCCGGATGTTCTCCAGCTCTTTCGCGTCTGAAATGCAAAATGGTTGAGATGTGGTGTTTTGTTTATTTGCTTTCATTTATTTATTTGATGGTCAGAACATCTGCTACCCTGGTCACACGGTGAGGTGGGCTCTGACTTGGAGCGGTCGTCTTCTGTCTTCGGCGTCCCTGATGAGGGCTGCTGGGCGTCATGACTCTGAGAAAGCTATTAAAAAAAGCAATCGCCTCTGTTGAAATTCTGGTCATTCTAGACACCAACACTCACCACAGTTACGTAACCCGTGTGTGAGTCACCTTTTTCCGTCTCTGGGCGCTGTTGAAGATCTTGTCCGGCGTGACCCCGAGGTCAGACAGGACTTTGGCGATTCCTCTGGCGTCCACGCCACAGTTAGGAGCTACGTTACTCTCACAGCGTCGATGCACGTTCACTTTACACACTGGGAAACAAGCGCATGCGCAGACCATCACTCATTCAGCAGGAACAAATCCAGAATTGACATGTTTAATCAGAAATAAAGGTTCCATTCGTCGACTTTTATGATGTAAAGCTGTGTTTGTCCCTACCTTTACACTGGAGTCCCTGTCGCAGCAGGCCCCACAGCAGAGACCCGCAGTGGTCGCAGAAGGTGAGAACTTTAAAGTTGTGGATGCTGAACTTGTGCGGCACGTTGACACTGAACCGCTGAGAACCCACTGACTGTAAAAGTCACAACAGGACAGGGAGACAAACCTGAACCTGGTGGTCTGATCTAATCTGGCAAGAAAAACTACGGTTAGAGGCTCTTCACAATTTTTGGATAGTTCTCCAGTATCTACACAAATACGCCTCTATTCTTTTTCCACATCTTTAAATTGAAGAATTAGTGCAATAACTACAGCAGCCTAAACTGATGTCATAGACTGTAGTATATTTTTATTTCCCCAAACAGTCTGGGACACTATGGAGTTTTCATTGCTGCCGCCGCAGCTCCTTTGCGTTAACACCGTAACTCAAAAAACTATTTCATGGATCATTTTTAAATTGTATACCCACTTAGACTTTAGTGCGAGGAAGAACTGGAGTGATTTTGGGAAAGGTCAGTTGTATATTTCTGGCTCTATAAGGAAGCTTTATCTCCAAAAAATGTTGGGCCATAATTTGTGGAACCGTTGGTCCAATTTAGCAGAAATCTCAGAAAGTGAATTGATCCAAGGAGATGTATCTCGTAAACATCGCGACTTATTCTAGCAGCTCATATTTTACTCACCAGGGGTAGATTACTACAAAAAACCCAGTTTTGCAGACATAACTTCCTTGCAATTGGGCAATAGCTATGGCTCCATTGACCAATATCTAGTATATAAATTAAATGTATTATTATTATTATTATGTCAAAGTATGAGTAGTATAAGTCTAGTATCTCTATTTATAGCTATATAACAATAGCTGTTGAGAAAGTTCTATACGATAAGTGACTTGTTTTGTAAGCATGTGAGGACTTACGAAACAGAATTGTGTGACTTGATACAACCCAAAAAAGTATAAGGGTAAAATAGTTTTCTAAAATCATACTTTAATAGTTTTTTAGAATTGAACTAAACTTCACTATTTTCAATGAAATACAACATTTCATGGAAAAATTATTACATAAATCAGATTTATTTTTTACTGTTTAAAATATGTTTGACCAAACCTCTTTGTCAATTTATGGTTATTTTTTTTTTTTTTAAATCATTTTATTTTGAATTCATATTTTTTTCTCGGTGACGGGCTTAAAGTGTTAAACTGGTGTTTTATTAACATTTATTCATTTAACTTTATCATTAACCGTTAAAAGGGAAGCAACGAATAAAAATGATCCAAGTTATAGTTGACTCAACACAAGGCATCAGTAAAAGTGTTTTAACTCAAATCCTTATTTTCCCCTTACTCTAGAATAAACACTTTCTTTCTGCTTTAAGGCTACGACTGTTCGTGAACACACCCCTCCCTGACACCCGCGAGGCCTGAGGAGGCGACACTGGTGAGTGAGACAGCTGGAGAGACTTTGTCCGTTTTCTCTTTCTACATCTGAACATGTATTAAATTTAAAAGTAAGCAGATTTCTGATCCATTAATAAAAACGTGTGGTATCCAACAGTACCTCCCCGACTGAGTCCTCCTGCTTCTTCATTCCCGCACATTTGGTGATGATGAGCTCATGGCACCTCTTATGGACCACGCAGGTACACACTGAAGGAGGGAGACACGTGTGAGCGGAACAAACACACGTTCACTTTTGTTGTTGGGTTGTAAAGAAGTGGAAAAAAAACACATTTGCTCGGCAGAGAGACAAAGAAGGGGACAACCCTTCTTAACATAAGTTGTTACTGGATAACTATTCTGTGTTTTGAGAAGTTTGTGAATTTTGAGAGCCCAATTTTGACAGATGAAAAATCAAACTGATTGTTTTAGCAGAAGGAAAAGCAACAAAGAAGGGAAAACATGAAGACCTGACTCGTGAAACCGTTCAGAGGTAAACTGGTGGCGTCTACACAATCCAGCCACAGATATTGAACTTTACAGGCGAGGAATGGCCGGCTTGGAATACGGGGACAAAGTTCTCCGTCCGTCCTCCGCTCCTCCCCGTAGGAGCGACCACTCCAGAAACATGCGGCGCCACAGTTCGAGTTCCATCTTCCAGTCAGACAGTGCCGACCAGCACACCTCTCCTCTTCGTCGGGGAGGTTTCACTCTCAGCTGTTTTTTTTCTGGTGCTAAAGAATAAGCATGAACCTCCATTTGTAAAAATGGCGATTCTGCTGCTCCACAGATCCACAGATCGGCTCCACAGATTACTGACACATTTAAAAAAGGACTTAAAACTTTCCTTTTTTTAGCAGAACCTATATCTTTAATTAACATTGCTGCTTTTTGGTCAGGCTTTTATATAGTTATTATTTTATTTTTTCTTGATGCTTTTATCTGCTTTTGCTTTGTAGCACTTTGAGATTTGATCCAAATGTAAAGTGCGTTATAAATGAAATGTATTATTATTAGTATTTTGACCAATAGTTTTACAGAATATATAACCAAACCCACTTTCTGAATATATGAGCCTGATCACTTGACAAGAGACTTGATGACGTCTTTCTGACACTTGAGGGCCGCCATCTTGGATCGGGGGGGGTGATCTTATGTGCAACGTGTGATGCAATCTGGAACTTCACCCAGACATGTCACTAAACTGTACACACTGCCCCTTCAGGTGACTCACCAGAGAAAATAACAATAACAATATAACAAACCATACATGAAGAGACGCGGCTCTAATAAGACACCTTCCTACCTTGACACTGGTAGCCCTGCTTTCCTAGGACGCCCCTGAAGGTCAGAGAGAGACAGAAAGTTTATTGTGATTGGTTACATAAAATAAAGTTTTTTATTTATTTGTAATAATTGGAAGTCATTAAACAAGTCGTTGTGTTTAAGGCATTTTAATTAAATCAATGTACAGCTACTGAACAATACCTGCCCAGGAAACCTCAAATCGAGTGTATTCTATCCTTATGTGACCCACTGCTGGGCTTAATAAATACCTCACATCTCTGCTTTGTGCAGTACTTTTCTTGTTTCACCTCAGAAGCCCTGAACAGTCGACGGCTGTACGAAACCCAATTTCCTTGTCATTCCGATTACACACCACACATTCTTTCAGAGCGGAGCAGAAGGCCCGCGGAGCACTGCTGCAAACACTTAAAGATGATAATAGATCCAGATTCATGGTTCTCTAGGTTTATGACCGGGGAATATGCTTTTCGACACAGGACTCAGGTTGACGCTGTTTTTTGTTTAAACATATATATTGTTTATTGTTTTTACACGATTCCGTAAGACAGACACACAAACCTAATGTAAACCAGAACCAGGAGGGGATCCAATACTTTTTCACAGTACTGGCTATGATGGGGAAGTCTGAGCAGTGTTTTTATTTCTTTTTCTTGTTGAAACACTGTGGATTGACCCCCTCCCCTCTAGAAAAAAAAAACAACTTCAATAAGAAATTACATATTTTCTCCTTGAGAAGACGGGCATTTTAAAAAGCCTGTGATTCGATGAAAAATGTATTCCATTTAAAATTTATCCCAGGAAGCTCTACTAAAAGTTGTATTTTCTAATCTGTCCACATCGATATCACAATAATGAATAAGTCTATCATGTGTACGGAAGGGCTTTACAATTATTGCCTTGCCAATTATTTTAATGTAAAATATATTTCATGCTTCGGATATCCAGATGTATTAAGAAGAATGAGATGAATATCTTTTTTTTTCTTACCTACATCCCTTTTTTTTGAATCAGTAACCTTCGAGTGGATGTAAATCCATTCATTATCTGAGGGTGTCCATTTGTACTTTTTAAAATGTATCAAATTTCATTGTCAAGAATCCTTCAATTGCCTTGAATTTGATGAAATTGTGGAATCATCTGTGTTTTGGGGGATTTTCTGTATGTTTGTGTGTGTGTGTGTGTTTGTGTGTGTACATTTCCACATTCACATTTTGATAAGATTGTGTGTCCTCACCAGATGAAGTCCCTGCAGTGGGAGCAATAGGTGGGCTGCCTCAGGTAGGTGGCCATGAACTTGTGTCCGTTGACTTGATGGACCCTCCGGCGGACAGCACCCTGACGCTTCCTGGGACCCATCCGCTGACGAAAGACACGCTCCTCATTTTCAGTGGAGCCTGTCATAGCTGGATCCACACACAAACATAAGATAAATAAAGAATGTCATAATGTACAGACGTACAGTCTGAGATTTATTCATTCATTTTTCATTTTAACAGGTAAATTATGAGGTTTGAAATAACGACTCTTTCGGCGGGAAACAGCAGTGCCAGAAACTTCTCAAAGGAAAATCTACTTATGGCAGAGTCACATAAGGGGTTACTACTCAATTCGTGGTGTCATCTTTGCATCTCCACATCAGCCGGTCAGTTCAACCGAACTCATTCCTGACCATAAGAGAAGAGATGAGCTGCATAGAATGTCGATGACACTGCATGGAGTTTGTAAAATACTGTTAATGCTGAAAGAATCATCAGTGTACTAAGTTCAAATATAGGAAAAGCTGCATTTGCACTAAATAGCCACTAGATGTTGGTAAAATGGCGCCACTGAGAATGAGGTTGTAGCTGCAGGGAAGCGTTCAACATCCTTCTGCCCTTTTGTGTTTGACTGCAGAACGTTCTCCAGTGGGACAGCAGAAAATAACCATGCTATCGAACATAGAAACTAAACAACTAAAGTAATAAAACAGCGACTAGCAATTTAATAGACGCGTGCCCAGCTCTCTGCCTGTTGAAGACAGCAGCACACGTTTTTCAGAAAGGCCCGCTGACACAGAAATACAGACAGCTGCAGTGTTTTGAGCAAAAACATGTTCCTCAAATGATCAGTAATTATGTCTTAGTTGCTTATAGCTGTGTAATAACATGTTAAGCTGCAAGCTGCTCTAGTTCTACTCATTGCTCCGAGGTAACTAGCCTAGAGTCGTGCATTAAAGGCTCAGTTTTTTAGTTATTAGGCCTTTATTATAGTTCAATGTGGATTTATCTCTGTGCTATATTAGAAGAAAGTGTGTGACATTCGTAGCTATTTTAATGTATTTATTTTCTCCATGTCTTTGTTCCATTTTTAACCTTTTCGAGCAAATGTTAATTCTTTCGTCCTCTCTGCTCCAACCTCCATGTCCCGTCAGATACGTCACCAAAATGTAATCACCTGTAGGATTTGCCAAAACGTACCTAAAATTGAATGCAACCTAGGGCAACAAATGTCAAGGAGCGTCTTAGTTAGACGGTATTTTTATCAATCAGTCTCACAGGTTTTATTCAATCCTGATCAAACCGAGAGACAAACAGATGAACCAAACATAAATATGAATACTTGGCAGAAGTAAATAGTGTAGTTTTACCCCTAATACTCTTCCTGATTGCTGAATATTTTACTGCATTTCATTTTATCCAATAGTACAGCCACACAGCTTGATTATTGTCCTCATCATATTGCTGCTACATTTTAGAACATGATTATTTCTGTATTTCTGGTTCATTCATTCTCATTTGAAGATTCACCAACATTATATATTTTTCAGTACCAGCAGAATCATCAGCCACCACCACCACCACCACAAGTGACTGGACTCTATGGGGAGACTGATCTTGCTGTTGCTGTTGGTGTGTTTTCATGAAAGATGCTGAGGAGGTATCTTGCCTTTTGTGGATCACCTCTTTCTGGCCAAAGCAACAACTTTTACTGTAAAATGATTATGATCAACTGGACACTTTCCCTTTATTCACTTTACTAAGTGCATTCATGCCCCCTAATTGCTTAACTGTTTAGCTTAACGTTTCTTCTCCATAGTTCATAGTTCCTCTGTGATGTCCTAACCACAGCCCTAAAAGTTGAAGACTTGAACAGATTCAGGAGTGTTACTGCAGGAACTATGACTATAGGCTCCATCAACAATGACCAATTTATCTCTAATAGCACCCCAGGTGAAACACCTGCTAGGTGCAAGATCTGAGCATTCTAAAGGGATGTGAATGATAAAATAATGAGGATTGAATGATGGATAGAATGAGCTAGAGTCATTCAAAGACACCAACTTGTGTCGGCTGAAGGCGCGGAGACACAAAAGAACAATTTTAGTAACATTAGCTGCAATCGCCACTAAGTGTGTCCCTTTTGTTTTCCTAGAGGGGGAGAAGGTGAGTATACAGTTAGTTTTCTCTTTGGCCTCTAGAGGCCAGCAATGTGCAGCGCGTGTATGCTTGAGTGTGTGTTTATTTGTGTGTGTGCTTTGTCCCTGTGTTTAGGGGTTAGGGTTTTGATATTTTTTATCCGGTTTTTCATTTTTAAACTTAATTCTCTCTTGACTTTTGTGTCGGCAGCACTTTGTAAACAAACACTTGAAAAAGATTTTTGTTTTTATTTCACTAACTTAATAAGAATATTTGACCAGAATAAACTTTATATCCAGTATGGTCCCACTGCCACTCAAGGGTGGAAGAGGGTACACACTTTAAAAAGTTTTTTTTTTTGATTAACTCAAAAACATTAGTTTTCCAGATAACCCTCTATTCAATTAAGTATCTATAACTCACAAATACTTGATTTATTTACGTTTCTGAAGTAATTTCTTTTAAGTTCATTAACAATTTTCTTTTCCCAGTGCGGGATTAGACCGAAAAGGGTTTCAAAAAAATGAAATTCCAGCTCAAAAAAAACTTTTCTTTCATCGTTTTTACCTTCGAAAACTTCACATCCAAAAGAATAAATTAATATTTGTTCTATTATTGGTGAACAAATCTGACATTACTTTTTTCCAATAGTGTTTTATGAAAAATATTACGCGCTGTAAAAAGAGAATTGCTTGAGATTTAAATTTGGATAATAAGTTTTTTCTTTTAAAATTTTACACTCAATATTTTTAATACAATTAATACTTAATTTAATTGTGTGTCAAGAGTGAACCACGTCTTTTTTTCTTTTTAGAGTGCAGCAACATGGCTAAATTTATCAGGGAGGGGGAGAGTCGGCGGCTCAACAATACTATTCTCTGTCAACGTTAACAACAAGGAGGAATTTGGATTGCCAAATTTTGAGTTGAATCCAGAAATGGTTCTGCCAGGAAGAAATGACACCATGGCTCCTCGCTGAACACAACATGACCACTCCTTATAATCTGAGCTAAAGTCTGTTCTCTGGTCCATCTCCTGATCACTGCTGGGACAAGTCCAGTCCTTTTATAACTCACTTCTAAATAGGATTTCTAAATAGGATCATGTGGACATGAAATGACACAAATACCACATCTTTCATAACTTATTACTTTGCTTGGAGCAGAATCCCTTCAACTTTCTGACCCACATTATCACTGACAAAGGTTTTGATTTAATAGTGACCTTAACACACACAGTATCAAACAGTGCTGATGTCTTATGGTAAGAGAGTGTAAACGTATTTTTTCAATCCACGCCAAGTCAGTAATAAAGGAATAAAGTATTTACAGGGATGTTATTGGTGGCGTTAGGAAAAGTCATCACAGTACTTGGCGTCAGGGACAGACAGGCAGGAAGTCTCAGGTGAGTCCATTGGCGACTTTTCAAACCCTCATATACTCTGTTAATACTAAAAAGTGAACATCAAAACAAATCAAAGAAATGTTTATCGACATCGGTAGGAGAGCTCGCTAAAGTTGCTGTCAGCAGCAGCGTACTGCGTTGAGATACAATGCGTGATGCGTTCAATGTCTATTCAGTAACAACGAGAACGGGGCGGAGGAGAACTGTTTAAGAACATTTTAGGCGGAGGAGAACTGTTTAAGAACATTTTATTCATATTTGAGAAGGAAATGTGAAAAATGCTTAAATACATTATCCTTCTTGATGCCCACCCTTTCACTGAAATTGGAATCGCCCCTGACAACAGGTGATCAAATTATGAGAAGAATTATGAGAAAACAAAAGGTGCTTTACTGTAATTTTTTCTTAATGTTCATCAGAGATCAGGAGTCTCCCACCTGTAGCAACTGATTTAAGACAAGTATTGCAGATCCAGGAGTTTTAAATTCTTGTTGAACACAAAGGAATCAACCTCAATTCAGATTAAACACATGCAAGATTACTTTTGTAGCTGAAGTTCTTAATCTGGTGTGTACACGTTGCCATGGCGACACCAAAAGTCAATATGTGCGATGGTGGATCAGAGTTTTCTTAAGCAGGTTTAAAACACTTTGTTTAGTGTAGCTTTGGCTGCTGTGTATGTGAGGATCATTATAACCTTTCATTTGTTGTATTCATGATGTTGGGTAAGGTTTTATTCTAAGTCACGTGACCCCACGAAGCTAGGCGACAAGGAATATGAAATATATATATGCAAAGTTTGTATACTATATCTGGTCTATTCTATAAACGAAACATTTAACAAGCGAGTCTAGGGGCGGTTCGCTTCACAATGTCCTTTTCTAAACGCTTCCGTTGTGTTGTGGCTTTTGCAAATCATGTTTCTCAGCGTGTTGTGTTGTGGTTTTCTTAAGTTACAGCCGATTGCCCCTGTTGGCTGACGGCGAATCATCACAATTCATTATAAAGTTAGTAACAAATGTCACATCAGTCCATCTAAATATTTGTTATGAATAGCAAGTATTTCGAATACTTGCACTTGCAATGTTTTTCAGGCATAATGTTGTTTTTATCCTATTTTCTAAGGTTGTTTTTATCCTATTTCTAAGGTAGTGTTTGACTGCTATGTATTGTCTATATATATAGACAACATATATACGTCATATATATATATATATATATATATATATATATATATGATGTATATATGTTGCTTATTCACCACATTAAGTAAAAATCCATACTGCCACAGCACAAATTTATTCCACGTAAAATACAGAATACGTTTATTTGATTGTCGTTCACATTGTAAAAGTTGCCGCAGTAACATAGAGATATAGAGATCAAAAGATCAAGCATGAATAACTTAAAGTGTTTATCCAAAAGCTTTGTTGCGTTCAGAGTGTAATACTTGCCTGCTGTAACAACAGGTCCTGAACAGTACATAAATATTTCATCTGTTTTTAGCAACAGGCAGCAGCTTATCATCCTGTCACCAGGGCTTTGTTTGTGTGTCTCTGTGACTTTGTGTGTGTGCGTGTGTGTCTGTGTGGGTCTCAGTGTGTGCATGTGTGTGTGTAAGTGTGTGTGTATGTGTGTTAGTCTGTGTGTGTCTCAGTGTGTGCATGTGTGTGTGTAAGTGTGTGTATGTGTGTTAGTCTGTGTGTGTTCATGCGTGAGTGTATATGTCTGAGTGTGTGCATATGTGTGTTAGTTTGTGTGGGTGCATATGTGTGTTAATCTGTGTGTGTGTGTGTGTGTGTGTGTGTGTGTGTGTCTGTGTGTGTGTGTGTGTAAGCTAATAGGTTGATAGCAGCTCTCAGGCCTGACAGTTAACCCATGTGCTCTCTGCTATGCAAACACATTTAAGTAATGACAGCAATTTGAACCACTCTCTCTCTCTCTCTCTCTCTCTCTCTCTCTCTCTCTCTCTCTCTCTCTCTCTCTCGCTCTGTCATACACACACACACACATAGATTTCATGCCAAGCAACAAGAGACACACAGAGAAATATAATTAAATATTATATAATACAATTACATACAATTGTAAATCCTTTTTCTTAATGACAGCTCTTTGTCACAGTGTACTGTTCTCTCTCTCTCTCTCTCTCTCTCTCTCTCTCTCTCTCTCCGTCTCTCTCTCTCTCCGCCCCTTGTTTTCACTGATGTAACTCGTCCATTGGAGAACATTCCACATTGCTCATCAATCCCTTTTCCCCCGCTTTCAACCACTGGCCAACTCTCTATGTGTTCCTTTTCCTCCGATGCTCTTTTACATGTAATCTGATGTATGTGTGTGCATACACACAAATACACATACACACAAACAGAAACACACAAACACACCAGGAAAGTCACTCACATCAGAAAACAGATGTTGGCTTGAGATGGTTCAGCATTTTTCTTACACTTTTAGGGAACATGTCAGGGAGTGGTGGATGACTGTAAGCCGGCAGACACTGAGCCAGAAGGGAATTTTTGTGTGTGTGTTTATAATATAGTTGTACGTTTACTGACTGTTGCTGTGTTGTTTATCAGATACGTGCCAAATTATCCGCCATTTCTTAAGGGTTGGTAAGTAGAACTACGTGTACTGTTTGTGTGTATGTGTATTTGTGTACGAGAGTACATGTAAACGCTATCACCATACTGGGGCACCAGTCAAGAGCAACTGTCTATCGAAAAAGGTCGATAGTCCTGAAGGTATGTATGAAAAAGTGTTTCTTTCTATGTATAAAAAAACCTGTATTAAAGTAAAATATGATGTACTCGAAATAGTTATCTTCCGGGTCAATTAATATTCATTAAATTTGTACTAAGTAGACCAACAGTTAGCGAGTTATGCCAGGAAAACCAAATATTTCAGCAAAAAAAGCACCCCCTAGTGAGTGAAATGTGAACTACAAGAGTAAATATGATGTTTCCAAGATAGATCTTCTCGAGGCGATGTACCAGTGAGGACTACATCGGACAAACTTTTTGGACGTTTAATCTAAACAATGTTTTTTTTAAACTCCCCCCAGCAACAACCGTTGAGAAATTATGGGCTGAAAACGTTTGGAGATAAAGCTACCACTGCCAGAAACATACAAAAAACCTTTCCAAAATCACACCAGTTCTTCCTCGAATTAAGGTTTTTGTAGAGTTATAAAATTTGGAAATGATTCATGAAATAGTTTTTTGGTTATAGTATTAAAACTGAGGATTGAATCTAAATCCCCGACTATATACTATATGTTTATTTTGGTTATGTAATTCCGGCGGGACATGACCCACAGTAGCCAATGAGCAGGACTCATTATGAGCGAAAGGAAGTCAGTGAAGAGTTCTTAATGTCCGTTTTGATCCATTTTCCATTAACTGGTCAGCCACAGTTCTGATCTAATTTCTCAGTGAATCTCCTGAATATTTGACCATGAAACAGTCTGATGTGTGTTGGGCGTTATCTAAATATAGCATGTATCCAATTTAGAGATAATTGGATTAAATACATATCTTAAGAAGGAAGAATAATCACAATAAATCAAAAACAGCAGAACCCTTTATATCAATGCAAAAGGGAATAGTCTTCATCAGGTTCCTCCAAGCTGCCCATGGGGAAACTATATTTTTTCTGGCTCCAAACTCTGAGTGAGATATGATCCAAAACACGATGAAATGCAGACCACATGATGGCTGAGCACGTCGCCATAGTTTGTGTGTGTGTGTGTGTGTTTGTTTGTGTGTGGTAGGTGTGTGTAAGTGCATCCGGGCTGACCTCATTGGATCAGGAGTGCAGGATGGATGTCTTTACAGAGACATGTGTTAAATATGTGCATGCTCCTAAAGATGGATATTCATTATTGAAGCTAAATATTCAGATATTCTGCTCAACCCAGTAAAAACGTGATCACAAGTGAGTTTACGTCTAGCGCCGGTCCCGAGCCGGAATGAGCGCATCCGTTGTAAAAATCTATGCCACATCAACATGCAGGACATGTGATTTCCAAACAGCGTCTGCTGGAACTCGGGGTCAGGGATACCATCACTGGTACCGCTAGCAAGCAGGTTACCGACGGTAACTAGGGATGAAAACAAATGGTCTGTTGTGGAGACGACGAAAGGGAACATCCGAAAAGGCAAATAAGAAGATTCATAGATCCTGGTCAACAGGAAATATAAAAGCCTCCAGAAGACACAGATGCAACACATGTGAGGATTGGGATGACACGTCTTAAAATTAATGTTTGCTAGAAATCACAAAAGAGGGAAAAGCATAAACAGCAAGGAGGACAAAGCGTTTTAAACAATGAGCCTTTGACCCGGGTGAAGTTCGAGAGAATCTCCATTAGCTGTATTTCAACTCTCTTTGAAATTCAGCGAGTTTTACACTATACTCTTCTCCAAGTGTTTCACAATAAAGGCCTTGTTAAGACATTATGGGATTTGTTCCAATGACAAGCTAGAGGGCTTT